>JAZHYW010014037.1:0-15592 GCA_037355805.1 Ixodes ricinus | reverse complement strand
GTCGTCCTTGAGGTCTTCCTAGACGTCGCCCTAGAGGTATTTGAGGTCGTTCTAGATATCGTCTTTGACGTCGTCCTTTAGGACGTCGTCCTCAAGTCGTCCTAGACGACGTCAAGCACGGTGTCTAGGACGAGGTCCTAGAAGATGACGTTAAGAGCGGCGTATAGGACGACCTCAAGGATGACAACTAGTGTGATCTCAGGGACAACAAGGATTTAGCAGAAGGGTGGAAAGTTGGGCTAGTTGGTAGTAATTCATCTTGGTTTTGGAAGCGCACAAAAGAAGGATTTAGCGTCTTCCTAGAGGACGACGCTAAATTTACCGGAAAAATGGACGTTACGACCTATGTCCCAAATCAGCTTCTTCGCTAAATTTGGCGCTGTACAACGACAAATTCTATCGCATTCGTGGATAATCATCCCTGTGGTTTTTACAAACTCGCCTCGACTATCGATTCGCTGCGCTGTAATTTTTAACTGCGAATACGTCCTTAAATAGCTTTCTTTACGCGACTTGTCGAAAAGAAGAATTACTCGTGATATTTTATTTTTACACAAAGTGGTTCATGGCCGTGTATTCGTAATTTGTTGTCATCATGACAACTTCACGTGCCGGCTCGTGTTTCTATATGTTCATGCATATGTTACCCATCTATCGAAGCAGAATTATCACCGTTAGTAAGAATGCAGAACTGTTTGAATAGCCTCTCTCGTAATGGTGACGTATTTTGAGATTTCCACGATCAAGCGCGGCGGTTTGAGGAAGGAAATTCCTTTCACTTCGAATCGCACCGCAGCCGACACCGCAATCTGACGAAGCCAATCATGAGGCGCTTGCTATCGCCAACTAAACCAATCACGGGCATTGCATGCGCCATGATCTTGCCTTTGGTATTGTGCATGATTGGTATCGGCGACTCCAGCGAAATCGACGGCACCAAGCGGCTAGAACATAATTAAAGCCGTGGTGGCAGGTTGACACTGTCCAACCCCTCAAAGCGAATCCGATATTCCCAGCACCTGGCGGTGAAAACACGAAGCCGTGAAAGTAGATTAAAAACCACATGGAAAAAATTGGCAACACACGGTAAACTAAAAAAAAAAAAACGATTTCTGGTACGATGCATTTTTGACGCTGCATGAATTGCGCATACAGATCGTTGCGTTGACTACGGTCGGACTTAGAGAGAAACGGAGTATAGACCAACTCAACGTTCTGACGTCAGGGCACCGCGGTGGTGCTGCTGTCGGTACTGCGCATGCGCAGACGCTTCACTCCTCCCGAATCTGGTTTCTGCGCATGCGTAATGCCCACACCTTGTGTGGGCAAAGCGAACTTGTTTGTAAACAGTGAGTCGGTACATAGGAAGGCTATGGGGATGTAAGAAACGAAGCATATGTATATCTATGTCAAAGGATGCGCCTACGACCACTTCCAAAATTCATATTAACCCTGTTATAAAAGTTGGGCGCGATCAATGTGTGCCGTATTTTTGTTTTGTCTAATACATGTGCATAGAACGAAAAATACATGTTTTTACTTTAATAAAACAAAATGCCACCCCAATCTTTTCAATGCATGCGTGAGTATGCACATTTTTAACCTCCAACAGAGCGAGTTAGATTGTGCAGCATGACCCTATAGCTGACTTTGGGCGAGAGGCAAGTCTGCTAGGTCATCGAGGAATGCAACAAGCAGAGAAAGCAGCCACCAGAAAGGGTGTCCCCCCTATAATATGCGGTGTGCCTTTTTGTCTTTGATTCTGCATTTTCGCGATTGAAAGACAGAGGCAAATAACTCCTCCAACTGTTCTGACAACGAAAGTTATCATGGCCACTTAAATGTCCATCGAATTTTGGCATAATGCACGTACAAAGAAATAAAAAAAGAACGCGGTTCCTCGTACCGTAGCTGAACAAATATAAGGAGTTCCCGTTCCAGTTCCACACCTGGAATGTCGGAATTTTTCCGTTTATTCTAAAAGGAACGCTTTCCGTTCCGGGAAAGGCGCCCCGCTCTTAAGAACGTCTTTCGATCCGTACAAGGCCGGGTAGAATAGGCCACTTAATCCTGTGGTTGAAAAAACCCCGAGACTGCGGGTAAACGACACAACACTAAAAAGTATATTTTTAGGGTTGTGTCGTTTTACCCGCAGTCTCGTTTTTTTTTCAACCATGTACCATGTACACCAGCTCGTTTGCGTCCTTACATTTTGTTCACTTAATCCCTTTGTCAAAACTCATGAAAAACGGGCCGATTGTCCAGAAAGTTTGTTTGTGCCGGTACGAATAATTTACATTCGGGTTGTCTGGTGTTCTTAATTTTTTTTTCTGATTCTGCTAAAATCTTTGCGTCCCAGACGACCGCCCTGTCCCGTGAAAAATCAAGGTGGTTAAATGTCGCTGACAAAGAGTGTAAGGCTGAAAGAGAAAAAAAAAGAACAGCGGTTTTCATTGCCGGATTCGGGCTCGCCTTCCAGGGTGGTGTATCTGTTTTGTAAGAGGCGCTAGATTGCGACCATTCTCGAGAACAGCCATGCCACAGAAGAGTTTTCCCACAAAATATGATTCAATTAGCTTTTTGACGAGCGCATGCTCATCTATAAAGCCGCTGTGTCCATTCAGTGCTTGTAACTATAAACATAAAGAAAGACGTCTTTTTAGACTAAAAAAACGCAAACGCAATTCTTAGACTCGTTAATATTTTAGAATACAGACCAATTGTCAAGGAGAAATGCATGAACGACCTTTCTGCAGATTTTAACCTAAATGTAAATACGCAGATGATACACGAATACGATGACAATAACACGATCACGGTAAAATATTATTTTATTTGTTTGATTTGTTTGATTGGTGTCCCTGTGAGACATTTCAACGCACACTGTGCTGGAGCCAATATAACGCAATAAAAGTTTGCTTGGGGCTAGTTGGTATATATCGATCAAAAGGTTAAAAGGCGCGAACTGAAACAGGGCGAAAAAGACACAGTACGAAACAGGACGAACGTCAAGGTTCTTGAGAGAGGGGATGAGAAGATGGAAAGGGAAATGATTGATGCTTTCTGTATGAAGAAAGCTTCTTGCAAATGCGTAAGCATGCCATCCCCTTATCTGCTGCACAAAGAAGTTGTGTTCCTTGATGGCTGCGTGTGAGTAGTGATAGGAACTTTTATTTTGTTGCTTAGGGATGTGTATGGGTGATGGTAAACGACAGTTCGACGATGTTTGGTGTTATATTAAATCAGTTGAAATGGCGCCTCTCCTTGTCGTACGTGTGTTTTTTTCGTCCTGTTTCAGTTCGCGCCTTTTAACCTTTTTTTCCCGTAAAACCATATACTTTTACGCGGTTTGTGCTATTGACGAATCAAATGCTCTGAGCATTATCAACTCATGTGGGTGGCTGGAATGAACATTGATAACACGAGCCAAAGAGAAATTAACTTTCGCCATGCCCTTGACACGAATAGGCCTATTTTCAAATCACCGAAGCACCAAAGATGATTTAGCAACACTACACGCACTACACGCTCTCGCTTTACTACATAAAAATATTGAAAGAAAATAACCAAAATAAGACGTTGACGAACGCATGGGGAAAGTGACATTTGTTTTCAATTTTGCCTCAGCACATTCACTGCCACAAACACCAGCTCGTGCAGTGCGCGTAATTACACTCGCAGCATGCCCCTTGGTGCTTCGGTAACGAAGCAAAGGGCCCATTGAGAAGGTGCACGCTCCGCGATATTGCCTAGTGTTTTCAGTGAGAGCTAGCGTGTATAGAGCTAAACAAGAACGACTACTTTTTATAATATAAACATCATAAGGAACATTTAGCGAACGTTTAATGAAATCTGGAGAAGTGTTTCTGCTCTGCTTATTATCCTTTGACCTATTGATGCAAAAGCACATAGGAGGGTCTCTAATCGAACATTTCACGTAAAGATGCCAAAGTGCGTTTTTAATATAATATTGCGTATCTGATCATATGAGGCTCTTCTAGATCTAGGACTGACCACTTAAGGATACGCGGTGCAGTTATACTATATCTTTTTGATGGCGATCTTGAACCACAATTTTTTTTTGATTGGTGCCCTCCAAAGTATATTTTTGTTTCCTCCTGAAAATGACTGCGAACTGAAATATTACCAGAAACCTTGTCCAGGAGCTTAAACCCGGAATTCGTCGGAGGCTTGTTGCAGAGAAGGCGCCGTGTGACCGACATATCGATATCACGTCAAAGAAGCCACAGGTGGCCGAGATTATTCATCTGCCCTTCGCTGTATTGTGCCATATGCTCCTCATTCGTTTGAAATGTAAAACCCCAACTTTGTAGAAGCTTGAGTAACGAACTAACAACTTGCTATCGCTTTTTCTTCTTAAGCTGCTCTCAGAAAGTGGCGCTTCTATAGCGCCATTTTAGAACACAGCTCTTAGGCACCCGTTTCCGCGTTGAGTGGCGTCGCCATCACCGTCGGCGTAACCGCCCCGCTAAATTTAGCGGGAAATTGAATTGGCGTTGAGGTAACGTGACGTCAATTTTCCCTTTAAATCTAGCGGAGAAACTGAATTTGTGCATGGGTGACCTGACACGAAGTCATGTGACGTCTAAATTTAGCGAGGAACTTAACCCGCTAAATTTAGAGGAAAAGTTAGCGGGGAAATTTAACGGGAGGAGGAGAGGGAGAAGAAAGGAGAAGGAGAGGAGAGGGGAGGAGGAGGGAAGGTGAAGAAGAAGAGGAGGAGGAGGAGAGGAGGAGGAGTTGAGGGTACAAAGGAGGAGGGGCATACAGTATTCCCACCCCTTCCGTACCCTCCCCTCCTCTTCCTTAAGAGATGCGCTCTAGTTTCGCATTACAGAGATTTGTGAACGTCCTTAATTTTTTTTTAAATCTCAGAACTATGGTTGAAAGATTGTTGTCTTTGTGCAGGTTACTACTACCATGCCCCGGATCGGCGACGTCCCGGCTGACCACGTCGCAGGGCACTGCCTTCAGCAGCCTGGAACCAGCCTGAGCTTTCAAACTCCCCCGTCCTAGTCAAGACACGGGACAGAGCTACGACTCTCTCCAGGGACACCTCTGACCAGACTCGCCACAGTCCATCTAGCAAGGGCGCTTCCTTTCCCCACCTTCATGGTTCATACCGGGTTCATCGTGGACTGTGCGAATACTGGATGCTCCTCAGGCCAACACGTCACTGTGCACTGCGGCTTATGCAGCGGATATTATTGGCAAAGAAGAGGTCAGCGCCACCTACCAGTGATTGAAGGCTCGGCTCGGAGGACGGCCTACTTCTAAAGTGCTCCGGATTTCTTCCTATGGAGGGTTCCAACCGCCGACAATGCCTCACACTGTGCCCACTGTTCCTCGATCACTTCAGTGCGGACAATGTACTGGAGTCTGCGTACAGGCTGAGCCAAGCTTCGGCCCTGAGCGATCAGACTGAGCTCTTCGTGAGGTGATCCGGTTCACCACCGATTAGTACACCAAATCCGTTGTTTTCTTTGAACTCCCAGTTGCAAAGAACACCAAGTAAAGGTCAATGTTTCGTGAAGAGTAACCCAGGTCACATTCCGGATGCTGTACGGGTTTTTCTCTCCAATGACAGATTGACTGAAATGTGAACTGAGAAAATTCTCTACCCCGTCGTGTTGCTAAAGGAAACTTTCTTGTTGCGTGCTGTGTAATATACAAATTACCTTAGCTAAGGCTGTGTGAACCTATCAGTTAATATTATTATTATTTATTAAGTTACTATTAAATAACATGTTATTTAAGCAAATGAACAAACCAATTTGCAACAGAGTGACACGTGAAACCGAACGAATAAAATAAATATTCCTCGAAACCTGCGCACCCACTGTGCATTGTCCCTTTGTTTTGCTACGCCATGCTGCCTTGCTCCATAAGTTCTCGTAAGTAAATAAACAAGCTCTGTCGCTCGCGGCTTCAGTCACTCTAAAAGTGACGAAAAGGAACCCTCGCGTCAGCGAGGGTATCGTCGACGACGATCTGCATTGTGCGTTCAGCTCCAGGTAAGTCTGTCTACCTTTACGGCTCTAGAGTAGCTGCTTGAAGCTAACATTACAGCATTATCCACGTCTTTCTCCGTAAAATAACTCTACTGAAAAAGCGATATGCACACAAACGACCCCTATCCAGTATTACAATACGATAGGCCTACAAGAAGAAAGCTCTGAGAAATAAGTAGTTTTATCAGTGTACTTCCCGATGTTAAGTAGTTTAAGACAACCTCCATTGTTTTATGCAGGAATGATAGGCGTAAAGCACGAAATATGGTCGGTACTGTGTTCCCCTTCCCTATTTAATTATAATAATTGGAAATTTATTAATATAAGGTGGGATAAAATAATACAGTTCATTCTACAAGGGAAGTGCTGTCGTGAACTATGGCCAAACATCAAATTGAATAGTGCATTTTTTATTTAGAAAAAATAATGTAACATGTAATATAGTTCTTTCATGTGGTGATATATATAAGTAGTATGGGTTATACGTTTGTTTTAGTAGGGAACCAAAAGGAACTTCCTGGAGACGCTCAGAATGCAAGGAGGTGTTCTACAAGACATCATTTTGTCCGATGAGAGCTATATCAACTAAAGTTATACTGAAATGCGCCGATTGAATTGTAACTTTAAGACATTAAGCTTGCAAACAACTGAAGTGGCTCCCGAATATTGAATGAGATTTCGCGTCAGACTTCAGTATATATGATAGAGGGACCAGAGGGCTTGTGATTTTCTTTTCAAACAAATGAATCTTTTACTAAGGACGACCATGACAAAAATACGTTATTCGTCGCAATGACAGGGCGATGCCTACATCGAAGCGACGGTAGAATACCGATCACAATCCAAATCATCTCGACAAATTGAATAATGATAATTTTTAGAAGATTGTGTTTTCATAGAACGTTTTTGGTTTTGGGAGCTGCCATGATAACTTTATCATGCTTCGAAAACTGCGCCCACCGCAGGATCAAGCCCGTACGAAAAATGATTTATTGAGCTTAGAACAGGCTTTGAAGGGCGCACTTGAAGCCTTCTCTGCAGATGCAGATGATGTTTTTAAAGCTTCAATCTAAACCAATCTTTACTCTAGTAGACATACAGGACTACGAATGGTTTAACAAGTCGCATGTCTTCTTTTAGCCCTTTTGCATATGCTCCTGAGAGTTTTTTCCGCTTTTTGTTAAACCAATGTTCCAGATTTGTTGTTTTCTTGTTTTTGTTTAAACATTTTAGCGGGAGCTTATAAAGTTCTTGCATGCGGTGATTCAGGCGATGAACAAATCGACCGACTCTCACAAGCTGCTGGCTCTCAAGATTTTGAAGAACTGCTGACGTGCTTACACTTTGAACTGCCAGACGAACCTGAAGTTATTTACAGGTGTAAACACCATCTATCAGTGTCGATTCGAAGTAATGTGCACTATTCCGAATGACCGTATATTACTAGGCGGAGATTTTATTTGCCTGGTCTTTCAATGCTCGATTATGATATTGTTGTTCCGATGAGCAATCGAGTACCGAACGTTTCTAGAATTTGTTACCACAAATATTTTTCAGCGACATGTAATATCTCCACACGGGGACAAATATTCTTGATTTGCTGTTATGCAATATGACAGGCCTGCTCAGAAAAGCAGTAATCGTGCCTGGTATTAGTGATCATGGCTGTGCTACAGCACATCTCTCCAATCGTAAGCCTACGAAAAAAAAAAAAATTAGGAACATATAGTCGCGCATATAAACATGGCTACTACAATGCTATATCAGCTGACCTCGAACGTTACCTTCTAATCTTTAACTCCAAATCAAGCTTAGATGATATTCACTCCCTGTGGGACACCTTCAAAGAAAACATGAAGCAATTAGTTGAAAAGTATGTACAGTCGCCGGCCATATGAGCTCCCCCGGCCGAACGCCAACCGGAGCAGCGAAAATCCCGCATGCGGCGCGTCGAGCGCTGCCGCGTTCTGGGAGCCGGGCTAGTGGGACCAAACCATTCCGTTATCAAAGGGGTGGACGCAGGAAGTTTAGTAGCATTCCGCGTTTTGGAGCGTGAATCTGAAGCACGGCCGATTACAATCCCGCTTGCAGTTGTTGGTAAACGCAGACGGCTTATCGAAATTCTTCACTGCATAATATCTCTGACGTGTTAAATGCTACTTTTTTATTTGCAAAACCGGTTAGTCATTTTAGACATTTCCTACCCGAAGAGTAATCCTATGCACAAGCTTTCTTAAACCTACACTAGACAATGACAAGCGATTTTGAAATAATTTATTTAATCTATAAGGGTATGCTATAGATAACAAAAAGAAACAAATTGTGTCGAAGCAGAATAAAGACCCAGGCACTTTTCATGAACGCGTTTTATCGAGGAGACTCTACTGTTCTGCGCTCAGTTGCGTGTAGCGTGATTGCTCTCACCAATGCATACATTCTCCTAACATGGCCATCGACTTCTGCAGACTGCCTTCCTGGCCTCAGGTCGCCACTTTTCGCTTGCCAAAGGATCATTGTTGTCATGCCTAATATCACATCAAACATAGGGTTTTTACATTTGTAAGCGTCGATCGAACACTGCTGCTTTATCTACGCCTAAAGCAAGCTCGAGTTTATCAGCAGTTATAATATCATCTCTGAACACTTGGGGCCAACACCCGAAGGCGGCAATTCTAATCGGCCATGCTTTTGTGATTCACACTTCTAAAGGCTGGAATCCCGATAAAAGCTATGCGTCCACCCCTTTGATAACGGAATGGTTTAGTCCCAATAGCCCGGCTCCCAAAACGCGACAACGTTCGACGCGCCGCGTGCGGGATTTTCGCTGCTCCGGTCGGCGTTCGGCCGGGAGAGCTCATATGGCCGGCGACTGTACCAGGCAATATCATACAATATCATATAAGGTGGGAAGAGCAAATAAAAACACTGGGTTAATCGCAGTGTCATAAAAGTAATAGCTGCTCGGAGAAGAGGCGATGAACGCTACTGCAACAATAGAAGCACCTCCAACAAAGTAAAACTTGCAACAATAACAGCACGCTTAAAAAGAAATTAAAAAAGTGAAAGGTGTTATATTTCAAGAGACTGAACAACAGCCTGCCAGAAAATCAAAAGGAGTTAATTCGTTAGGAGCAACGAGAAAACTGACACCTTTAGGCCGACACTGCTTCATTGTGATCTTTTGGTTGGTGAGTACTTAAACACCGGCTAATATTTTAACAACCACTTTAAATAAGTTTTTAATGACTCCTGTAGAATGCCCTTTTTTAACAAACCTAATTTGTGACAAGATGACTCGAATTGACTTACAAGTGAACGGAATTCGGAAACTTCTTCAAGAAATAAAGATCTCCAAAGCAACCGGCCCTGATAACCTTTCGGCAGATGTGCTGCAAAATTGTTCCTGTGTCGTGGCTTGTTTCTTATACATCATATTTATGAAGAGTTTATCCGATCACATGCTTCCCTTGAACTTGAAAACTGCTCATGTTGGGGCCATTCAAAAAGATGGAACTAAAACTTATGTTGCAAACTACAGAAAACACAAAACATGACGAAACATTAACATAAATTTAGAGCTAAGGTGTCGTGTTAGACGCTGCTAACATAATTTTATCATGACCTGTGTGTAAGTGTTGAGTCTGGTAATGTGGCTGATTGCATTTTATTGGACTTCAGCAAAAATTTTGATAAGGTAAGCCATCAGCTCTTGATGAATCAACTATGGAACCTAAAACTTGATTTAGATCTTAGTCAGTGGCTGGAAGCATTTCTAATTGACCGAAGACTATCTGTAGTTTTAGATGGTTGCAAATCAAACTCTGTATCATTTGCATCAGGTGTACCACAGGGGTCAGTCTTGGGACCGTTGCTTTTTCAAATTTATGTTAACAGTGTAGTTCAAAATTTATCCTTTTATGTTGGACTGTTTGCCGATGATCGTATAGTTTATAGAACAATATGCGATGGTAATGACCAACATACATTGCAGCATAACGTGTTACAGATTTACAAAATTGGTGTACAGAGTTGAAAATTGAACTGAACATAAACGAATGCAAACATATGCGTTTCTCTAGAAAACTTGCAAAGCCAACACCTGGACATCTGTGGATCCGTCGGCGCGCGGTCGATAAGATAGTCAGACCGCCTCTGTCGACTCCACGAACAGAACTGGGAAGGATTTGTTTCCATCGCAATATAAAGCCAAGCATAGCAGCCACACAGGCCGCTTCACACAGGAAGAAGCATGTATAGATAACAACACGGCAGCTATCGCCATCGCGATTTAGCACGATACATCTTCCTTTTTTAGGCCGCAAGTCGTATTATTAACATACAGCACAAAGGCGATGCTGGAACACATTGCTAAATACTTTGTTCAAAGTTAGCTTCGTAGATCCAGACGCCGTGGGACAGCCGTTGCTCGTGTGGATCTTCTTGACGCTTGAGGTGTTAGGCTGGCGATGCCTGGAGACGTTTCGGCATTCCTGTCGTCACTGATGTCACTTCTTTCAACATTCCCGTAGTCATCGACGTCGCCTCTGAGGTTACCAAAGTTGCTGGCGATTCCGCCGTAGTATTCTTCCGTTCTTTGTTGTCACTTTGTAAGATTTGGGAGCGGCAGTCCAGTCACCTTAGCTTTTGAGCCTAGGCCTGACTCCTCACTCGGACAGCCTGGCCAAGCCAGAACGGGTGTAGTGACCGCCCTGCAGTCTTCATATTGCGATGCTTCTTTAGAGAGCACGGCGTCTGGTTGCTGAAGTCCGGCAGTCGCGAGCGCAGACGTCTGCCCTGCAGGAGTTCTCCCGGCGCTCGACCATCTTCTAAGGGAGAGGAGCGATAACACAATAAACCTATCCAGAAGTCCTTATGAGCGTCACTTGTATTTTTAAACAGCCTCTTCATTATTTGAATCCCTTTTTCTGCGAGGCGGGGGATACGCGAAAACGGGGGGATAGACGTAATGTGTTTAAAATCGTATCTGCTCGCGAAGGTGGCGAATTCGAAACATAAAAACTGAGGGCTTCGTCCGTGCAGACTTCGACAGGAATCCCGTATCTTGCAAAGATGGTGCTAAGTCTGTCTATGACTGTGCATGCAGCAGAATTGACATTTTTTTCCAACTCCGGGAAGTTGTGGTACACGCAGAACATGGCAAGATACGTACATGCCGCGTAATAAAAATAAATCAGCGCCCACCCGGTACCATGGATGTTCTGGAGTTTGACGCGGCATGCAGAGGGTCGCTCGTCTGCCTGTACGCATGCGGTCTACAAACGGCGCACTTCTTTACGACAGCTTCAATTTCCGCATTGAGACCGGGCCAAAAAACAAAACGTCGTGCCCTAGTCTTACATTTGAAGAAACCCAAATGGCCCTTGTGAATGCGCCGAAGCGTTTCGTGTCGTAGCTTCTTCGGAACAGCCACTTTACATCCCTTCAGCAGAATTTCCTCTACAACAGAGAGCTCGAAAGCGACCGGTTTTAGATCCCCTTCGGTGTTCGTTTGGCAGGACTTCTTTTCTTTTTACGACCGCCTGGAACTCCTGATTATTGCTTGTTTCCCACGCAAATTTCACTAGTGTTTCTTCACTTACTAAGGAGGAGAGAATATCGACCGCGTGGACTTGCACATCCGTAAAACCGGCAACGTCCCCTGATGCCGCAGGCCTCCCTCTGGACAGCATGTCCGCAAGGATCAGTTCTTTGCCTGGAATAAACTGTAACACATAATCTTAGATCAGCTGGCGCAGAAAAAACCGCTGCAATCTTGGTGGCATCTCCACAATGTCTTTTGAGACAATAGCGATCAATGATACGGTGCGTTTCTAAAACCAGCCGGCAACAGTCAGAGCGGCACCAGCAGGGTGAGAGCCCACGGTTGTACCTTGTCTTGGTGTAACTTGGCAAAGGGTGGAACGATAAGCCCCACATTATGTGCCGACGGCTTCGATATACGCTACGTATACGAGCGCGAGCGCAACGCACACATATTGGAGCTTGACGCCGCGAAGAGCCTGATACTTCTCCGCAGCAAAAACGCATTCCAGTGTCACGTTCCAATTGGCCTGCCAGGGGCGTAAGCTTCACCGTACTTGCCTGTTATGCGATCACGGCTTCCTTGCCTACCCAGTATGTCTTGCTTTGGACACTAGGGTAAGCGACGCAACCAGAGTAATAGCTCACGTTTGAACAATGCAGCCGCCACTCCCCGGCATACCCAATGTTTCTTGCTTCAGCCGCTAGGTAGCGCCAAACAAGCAGCATTGCAGGTCGCCTATTAGAATACGTCGTCCATAAGCAAAGTAATGGAACTTTTCGCATCCAAACGCGATTCACATTATTTTTCAACCTGCGAATACCTTTTTCCGCATCCGACATCACCCGAGACGCGTAATCAACTGGACGCCAGTCACCATCATGACATTGCAGCAACGCAGATCCAAGGCCACCTTTTCATGCATCGGATGTTATTTTTGTTTCCTCCGCTGGATCAAAAAT
Source organism: Ixodes ricinus (assembly GCA_037355805.1). Lineage (NCBI taxonomy): Eukaryota > Metazoa > Arthropoda > Arachnida > Ixodida > Ixodidae > Ixodes > Ixodes ricinus. Next base: position 3,056 of record JAZHYW010014037.1, on the reverse strand, counting down.
TGCGATTTGCGAGTAATGGGGCCTTGCCAAGTGACTCGCAGATTGGAGTAAATTTTTTGCATGATCGTCGGTCCAGTCGAACACCGTGTCCTTCCCTATTAGTTGACGAAGAAGCTTCGTTTTTTCCGCGAGCGGGAACAAATATATCTCGAAATATTTCACCACCCCGAGTAACGTTGCACAGCAAGCTTATCGGTGGGCGCGGTCACCTAGTGTAGGCAGCTCACTGATGTAAGGCTCGGACAAACACCGTTCTTTCTAATTATATTGCCCAGGAGTGTGATTTCCCGCACACAATACTTGTATTTGGTCACGTTGAACAATAAGCTCGCTCGTTTTGATCCGTAAAGAGTGGCCTTTAGTCGTGCATCGTGCTCACATTTAGACGACCCCCGCACCAAATCTCGTCTATATAAAAACCTCATTCCTAGGCCGGGCGCCAATTTGGTGAAATCCAGAGTTATCATCAAGTTGGATAAGAAACTTTGTTTTTAATAGCTCAGCCTGGATATCTTCGCGTCAAGACATCTGGTAGTGCTCGCGCTTCAGGCTCGCGTTGGCGTTCCTTGGGTCCCATACATAGCCTAAGGCCGCCGTCCTTTTTTTTTTTTTACAGTAGCAGGAGGTTTTACCCAGTCAGTGGGCTCAACCACTTTCAGGATGATTCTGGCCTTTTCCATGCGTCACAGTTCCTCCCGGAGAAGCTCCCACAGCGTCGAAGAAACCCGTCGTGCTGGCTGGACCACTGGAACCGCGTCGTCACGTAGAACCATACGGTGCACTCACTTCACACAACCCGTGCCTTAAAACAGGTGACGAAATTCCTCTAACACTGAAGCTGTGCAGCCTGTCGACACAACGTTCACCGTTCGTTACACCAGTCCCAGGACCTCACTTGCTTGTAGTCCAAGAACAGCCTGGCTTTGTTTGACAAGGAAGAATTTGATGCGGCATCGGTGATTGTTAGTCGTCACTTCCTCTGTGATGACGCCGATATGTTTGATGACGTTTCCGCTGTACCAACGAAGGACTGAGTTGCTTGGTTTTACATGCGCTTTGCTCCGCAATCTGTTATAGACAGATAGAGGCAGCAAATTGGCCTGGGAACCTGTTGTCCACCTTCAGCAAAACTTCTTGCTGCTCCAGGTGGGCCTTTTCATCCAATCTATTTTTTTCTCAACGTTGCAAATGCTCATATCCAAGATGTCAAAACCTTCGTCGACCCGATGCTCTACTTCACCGACCTCCTGTTTTTTGCAGCAAACCGCGAAGTGATTCCGTTCCCTGACAGGGGCTGCAGGTTCTCCCAAAAGTGGGGGCATTTCTTCTGGAGCACCGGTATCACGTCGAGACAAAATCCATCGCAAGCGACCGACTTCATGTGCTCCCACGCCTCTGCGAACTTCGTCGTGCCGGACTGCGCCAAAGAGCGGTATCGTTCCTATTTCTCTTGTTAAGTATCCTCTGTATTGCCCAAACTACGAAGTTTCTCTTGTATGCATCTTCCACCTGACTTGAGACTGTGTCTGCATTCTGCTTTTACTGTTCTCACAATCTCATTAGCCTTTTATGAAATGTTTCTGGTGCTATGTTTATCACCTGCCTTATCTTTATCCTCCCGTCCCGGGAGCCCAACTACTGTGGGGCGTCCGAACCCCCGTTGCGGTCCGCGGCGAGAGCGCTCCCTTCTCCCTCCGCACCGGACCGTGGCACCAAGCATAGCGGCCACGCAGGCTGCGTCACACAAGAAGAATGTATAGATAACTGACACGGCAGCTATCACCGTCGTGATTCAGCACAATGCAATTTGTGCAGAATAAACAACTGCGTATTAGAAAGCGTGCCAAACCTTCGCTACTTGGGTGTCATTTTGTTTTTAAACTTAACGTGGAACTTACATGTTGATCATCCTAACTAAAAAGGCTAACAGAATGGGTTTTTTTAAAGAAACTTCAAGATGTAACAAAAAAACACTCTTTACGTTTATTTGACAAATTCTAGATTGTGCATGCATTGTCCAGGACCCTGCTACAAACAAATTAATGAATAAAATAGAAGCACTAGAAAACCGGAGCGCTAGATTTGTATTAAATAATTACCAATCTCGTCAAAACGCTTCTAAAATGAAAGCTGAGCTGAACGGGCCATTATTAGGTGTTAGACGAAGAAACTTAATGTTGGAGTTCTTTTAAGCCCTTTTCATAACCAGGCAGTAATCCAAAAGGGAAAATACTGAACGACCGCATTATGTATCCCAGAGACTAGACCAGCCTTTCAAAGTGTCGATTGCATCATCATGCCAATCAATATTTGTTTTGCAGTACAGGTGGAGACCGGAATTTCTTGCCATCCTCCTCGTTTTCTGTGGCGTATTCACAATGTGTATTTTTGACAAGCCTATGTAACCCTCTGGGGGATCGGTGGCCGAGTGGGCTAGCGCACACAAGCTCCCGGAGCACGTGGAGCGAAAGCTCGCGCTGCAGAACCCAGGGATCCTGGGCTCAATCCCCGCCCCTGCCCGTTTCGATCTGGATGAGCATCGTACCGGCGTGCGGTCGTGTATCACTACTGCGTGGTGCACGTTAAAGACCCCAGGCTAGCGGTTGTACCGCACTGGCTAAATTGCTTATCTACAGTGGGTAACAATGTCGCCATGTTCTGGCAGACTAAACTCCTGCTGTATAAACAACTAACAACTAATTTGTTTTGTTTTTGTAACCCTCTCTCTGCTATATTGCACTAACGACGTACTCAGCGAAACCCAATGTAAAAAAAAAAAAAATGCAGAGCCCATCCATTTCACGTGAAGACGGAGGACCAGCGAAGCTGTTATCTTGACGACAACGTTACGGCAACTTTCCGGCAATTATACGACATCTTTACGATTTACATATGATTGCAATGAAGACGCTTACACGACTTCATTTTTATTTGTTTTATTTTTTTCTTAGTGAATAAAGTGATCATTGTCTTATGGTCACTTAGGGGCAAGTTCTAAACCCATTTTTTCGAAGCACACCTCGAGGAAAGTTTTTTTCGATTGAGTACAAGTCTCT
>JAZHYW010014035.1:0-28943 GCA_037355805.1 Ixodes ricinus | reverse complement strand
ACAAGCATCGCGCGCACGTCTTCCCTTTTCACACTGCGCTCCCGCGGTGATATCACGCTCCCCAACTGCGCAGGCGCGGCGCCCCCGCCGGCTCCACGGCCTCCGTGAAAAAGCATCTGCGTTGCTGTGCTTTTTTCTGTTTTATTTCTGCGGCGCGTCCGCTTTGACCTTGAGCGGCGCGTGCTTGATGACGTATTTTTATGGCCATCTTTTTGAGCACAATGCCGACGCCCTTTCGCGGAATGGAAAAAGTAAGGCTTTCACCTTAAAAAGAAAACAGTCTGTGCTGTGGCACAGAGCATGACGTATGCACAGAAAATCTTTGGCTTTCGTGCTCTGTTGGGAAAGTATTCGCACTGGATGGTTTTTAGGGGTTGCCACTGACAACTCAAGAAACGTAGAACGTGGCGAGTTACCAGCACCTCATCATCGATCCGAGCTAGTGAGATCGAGGCAATAGCCAATAGGATACGCCGGAGAATAAATCGCGAAGCAAGAAGAGTGAAGGTAGCTGTCGGTAACTTATTAGAAACTTTAACGCCAAACAATGTAAGACACTGAGAGCTCAAGAAATGCAGGCTCATTATATTTGCACATCTTATTTGACTATTCGTTCTACAGCGTTCTTATTGCTTAGTACTGCAATTTCATTGGCTGCGAAGCGATGATAAGATCCTTAAGATTCTAGCATTTCTTGAGACTGTGCCTGACTATAGAGTGGTATGCTTGGTGCTGAAGCTGTTTTGAATTTGATTGAAGACACTTAATCTTTAATCCGACTTCAAGCATCGCGTATATCCCTCTGAAGAAGCAGAACTATCTCATGCCCGTATTACCTAAAAAGACGACTTTGAAGTTGCGTTGAAACTATGCCCCTACGCGGCGGCGGGAGAGGGCAGTAAAAGGAGAAAGGGAAACATGACTTCACGAAAGGACTCCTCATCCGTGCTCCTCGGCTCGCGGAGTCAGCGTCGTGCGTCGTCGAGACTTGCTGCGCTTGCTTGTAGCTGAGCTGGTTGGTGATTCGTGCTTCCGGAAGATGTCAACTGAACGTGGGAAGATACCCCACGTTCAGCTGAAGATGAACCTCTTCTTCCACAGCCATTAGTTTGATACCTCGGAACTAAGGGGCGTGGAAGAATAAGAGGTATGTCTTCAGTAAATTGTTGCTAGCCCAGCAGTTCCGAGCATCTTTTAGCGAATCCGAGGAGCTCACGCGAAGCGAAGACGAAAAGAGGTAAGGGTTGCCAGTTGATCGTTCTGCGAAAGACGCAATTATAATCGCGTCTGATCCTTTTATGACGTCACGGCTCGACCAACCATGACGTTCGGCGGCGGGGAGCGGTTCCATGTTTTTCGATTGTTTCACGTTCAGTGTCGTTTTGAGGAGAAATGATGGTAGTATTTAGATCCTCTAGGAAAAACTACAACAAGAAAAAGCAACTACTACTTAAAAAAAAAAACAGTTTCAGCTTGTTTAAAGGGGCGAGGAACGATTTTAGTACTTTTCGTAAAAATGCAACTTAGAAAGAATCCCTGACGTTTATGAGCGGCGAGAATTTTGGGTATCACCGCCTGGTGGAATTTTTTCCCAGCCCAGAGTGAGGATACTTCAACTTACTCTCCCGGAGCAAGCAGGTGGAATGCCAAGCTTTTATGCACTACGATAATTAAAACATAACTGCTTGGGTCAGCACGTGTACTACCCCCAGTGAGAAAAACAGAAGCGCCCCTAGTGAGCTTCTTATAACCAATAACCCTTGAAACACGCGTTAGGTTTTCTCCTCGTCGGGGAGTCGACTCCACCCCACGATTCGACCAGTATGCCCAGGAACAGCACAAAAAGTGCCTAAAGCCATCTCGTGTCCGCGTTAACTTAAGGGAGCACAGTACTTTCTAAAAGTGTATGCAAGTTTTCATTAAAAAAATAAAAATAATAAAAAAGTTTTAAATGATTTCTATGTTTCAAAACGTTTCTGACAATTTTTTTTAATTTGCACCACGTTCGCTTGAATTAGTGTGCGGGATTCTAGCAACGCATTAAATGTATAATAAAGAAGCAACCTGATATATTTTGAACATAACGCGAGAAAGAAGTTTGAAATTTTGGGCATATTTTCTATTGTAGATGACGTCATTGGTCTGAACCAATAGAGAACCGAAACGACAAGAGCGTGCAACAACCATGCGCGATCTTCCTAATTGTTGGAATTAACATCCAGTTATAAAGATTTGAACGCCCCACCAATTTACGCGTGTTGAAAGCAAACATTTGAGTGAGAGTCACGCGCTTGAAAGAACCAGAAGGGTCACGGGCGAGTCGTGCCTTTAGAATTCTATGTCGTCCTTATCTGACGCTCAAGACCAATGTCGTCACTGAACGCTCGTGTTTGGCACTGAAAGGCCTGATAGGCACGCCCTTCAAAGCATCACTTTGTTTTCTTTGTTTTTTGCAGTGCCCCCTTTAAACGAGCCATTACGCTTAGTGTGCGTGGACAAGGGGGATTGGTGGCCGACAATAAAGAAGAAAAATCGGTGGCCGAGTGGGCTAGCGCACACCAGTTCGGAGCACGTGGAGCTAAAGCTCGCGCTGCAGAACACGGGGATCCTGGGTTCAATCCCCACCCCTGCCCGTTTCGATCTGGATAAGCGTCGTACCGGCGTGCGGTCGTGTATCACAACTGCGTAGTGCACGTTAAAGACCCCAGGCTAGCGGTTGTACTGCACTGGCAAAATTGCTTATCTACAGTGGGTAACAATGTCGCCATGTTCTGGCAGACTATAAACTCCTGCTGTATAAACAACTAACCAGGGGTTTCCCCAGGAATTAAGATTAGGGGGGGGGGGGTGTTTACATTTCTAGGGGGGAGAGGGGGGGTTAAGGGGGGGGGCATTGAGAATAGAGGCGTCGTTGCGAATTAAGGGGGTGCATTAGAAAAAAACAAGGGGGGGGGGTGTACACCCTTAGGGGATGTGTAGGGAAATCAGTGCAACTAACGACTAATTCGTTTGTTTGCGTGGAGAAGGGGCAGTTGAAAAAGTGCGAAGTTCCGAGCTAGGGCTCTCTGCGCGTCGTTAATAACTTGTTCGCCCCAACCATTCCGCAGAAGTCTTTCAGAGGGTAATATTTATAAGCTTTTTAGCGTCATAAAGCAAAATTAGTATATTTTTTTATCTCAATACAGGCACGAATTTAAGGTCCAATTTCTTAAAAAAAAAAACATATTCTGGGGTAATTATTGAAATGAACGACATCGCAAACAGCGAGCTTGATGGCTTTGGTTGTTTTGAAGTTATTGTTTCTTGAAGGGACCAAGGCTGAAACTGATGTTTCTTCCAGCTGTCGGAGATCGCATGTTTGACCGCTCGCTGTGCTTTCAGTTCTCACACTGCTACACTAGAACCCTTCTGTGGCGGTTTCAAAATAGAGTTCATGACGCATAATAATACTATATTCTTTTCTAATTTGAGGCCTATTCTAGATTACGACTGCGTGCTCTGGGACCTACTTAGAAAACAAATTGAGTAAATACAAAGCAAAGCAGTTAGGTTCGTTACAAAAATTACAATTAAAGCAAACCGTTAGTGCCCTCAAACGCCAATTCGATGGAAATCATTAAACTCTAGAAGACGCCGTCTTCGCTTACAAAATGTTATATATGATATACAATGATCAATCTAGACTAGATAAATTTAAATTAATCTAACCACCGCACTTTGTATCACACAGACTATATCATTCTAAGAAAATGAGAGAGTTTACAGCTATACTTTGTCTCGCCCTACGATGGACTAAAGGCACAAGCTACGGAACGCCAGATCCAATCCGGAGCCACTTATAAATTGTGCGGTATTTCGCTTCGATGCGCGTATTGGTGCCCTTGTTTCGGATCACTTATCAGGGTGGACAGTGGCTCGAATTGAATAGCAGTGAGTGACTCAACAATTTTACATCGCAAAGAAAGCCACGACATACAGGCTTTTTGCAGCGTCGAAGCTATAAAAGTTATGCGGCGCTTTCGAATTTGGATCAATATTCGTCCACTCCTAATTAATGTTAACCATGTCATAGTATAGCGTGGAACGTGATTGGACCTGGCGGCCCGTGGCTTTGGCCTTTAGTCCATCGTAGGGAGAGACAAAATATAGGTCCAATGTATTGGAATTCTTTTTTTCTCCCAATACTATTAAACTATGGACCGAATCATCTGATGACACTACTCCGATTTCATCTACTACTCTTTTTAGATAAACTATCACGCGATAGTTGGGCGGAGCAAAACTAAATTTTCTTTCGGTGAATGTGCGTTGTGGGAGTGCTTAGTTTGCAACACTCTGTTCAAGCCTGCTCTGTTTTTTTTTTTTTTTTTGCATTGAAGCTGTTATGTGCTGGGATCTGGAAAAAAAGCATCCATGGATGCTAAAAAAACCAAATAAACTTCCGTTTAAACGGCGCTCCTTCGTTCCGATTGGTGGTGGCAAGTATAAATAAAAAGAGGGGGCAACCCGCGTTAGACAGCCTTTCTTGGCATTATTAGATAGTGAGGTTCTGATCCTTTGTTATCATCTACGGTCACCGACTTATCTCAGCTAAGAGTGCGCGGTGACGAGGCTGAGGGCAGACGCGCAGGCATTTCTTAGAGGAACCTTCTTTTCTTCGCTTCCGCGATGCTGATAAATAGATTTAAGGTCAATCGGAAAAAATTGTCCTCGAGGTGTGCCTGGAAAAATGGGGTTTAGAACTTGCCCGTAAGTGACAATAGGGCAGTGATCACTTCGGTCACTAAGAATTAAATAAAGACAATTAAACAACGAAGACGTGTACGTGTTTTCATTGCAATCATATACGAATCGTATAGATGTCATACAGTTGTCGTAAAGTTGTCGTAAAGATAACAGCTTCGCTGGTCCTCCATCTTCACGTGAAGTGGATCTGACTCTACAATTTTTTCAAGATACCTGTAAATGTGAATTATCGATAAGATCGGCAAAAATACAAAAAACTGAAAGAAGAGTTAGGGTACGGGCGAGCTGGTGAACATTAAGCAACATAATAAAACCGTAGACACGGTAACACTAGAGTCACTAAATGAGCTGCGCTATAGAGTATCGGCACTCCGTTTCCCGACACTATTGTGGGCGCCGCCATTTCGGTTCGTATGCAGAGCAGACGCAACTGCCGATTGTCATGATTTAAAAGTGCGACTTCCTCAGCATTAGATTCGGTGTTAGGAGGCTCGTGTAATATTGCTTTGCTCTGTCGCAAAACTAATTAAAGAGTTGTGGAGTTCGGAAAAGCGTTTCCTGTGATTTTAGATAAAGCTTCAGATAACTGGAAACCATGATTTTAAGACACAATATGGCCAAATGTCGTTACTCTAAAGCCTAGCTTATTTAGTGGCGCTAGTTAACACGAAGTGCATATACAACACCGTCTTAGACACAGCTAAAACGTTTTATTCACAACACCCTCCCTTTATAGCAAACAAACCTCAGCCGACGCGGAAGTGGAAAATCAGCAAAAGGGGGACCACCCATCGCTGATATCTCATCACATACAACTTAAGAAAGTCACCCACAACAAAAAATTGAAAGAAGAAAATCTATAAACTAAAACGGCAAAATCATCCGCACTTGTTTATCAGGAACAACCGAAGGAACGCTAACACGATTCGCTGCTGACGTAATCCTAATTGTTTCCTTCATGACACGTTTAAACGGATCCAATTTTTTTCAAACTGTCTCTGTCAATTTTCACTCGGGAACGTAATTGTTACACTTATCTAGATGGCTTGACTGTTTCAGAATTGGGCGACCTTGATAGCACTGCCATTTTGTGATCTAGGAGCCTTTCATTAGCACAACGCCCAGACTGCCCAACATAAGAAAAGCCACACGTCATAGGAATATCATATACGACACAAAATTATGTAGACATTACTGCACCGCGGATCAGAAGCCTATATCAGAGAATGAAGCAACCCAGCTTGGCATCCTTCGATAGACGAGATGGCTGGCCTAGCTCATCTATCGAAGGAGCCAAGCAAACTGGACAGCGCTGGCACCGCGTGACGCGGGCGAGAGCACGCGATTGAGGTGCCTACTGTCTGTCTGTCTCAGGGTGAAGACATCCATTGTTGCACTAAATGTTCAGCGCGTGACGCTCTCGCGCACTCGGTGCGTGACTTGGGCGCTAAAATGGCGTCTCTGCATTAGCCAAAGCTACGGGCTCGAGCTGATTGACACCGGATTGCGCGTACTTCAAAATGCATAAAAAAACGATTGGGCGTAAAAATGGCTGAGATGTCATCACTCAAGCAAAAGCGCGCGTGTGTATGAAGGCACTCTACACGCGATGAACGTTCAACGTGCACAGGGGACTAGTCGTATCGTCGGTGCCACGAGCCATACCACAGTTTCTTGGCCACACGGATCGGTGTCGCAAGACGGCAGCCGTGGTACCTCAGCCTTAAGGGGAAAAAAGTTTTTAACGGATATCCAATACGGGGTACGGGCCGTTCGTCGAAAGACAATTCGTAACAGGGCAATTCGTAGCAGGGCTATTGGTCGCGTAGGGCAATTCGTCACAGGGCTATTCGTCGCTAGGGCATGTGGTCGAAAACTGGGATTTATTTTTCTAGTTTATTTCTTTAGGAAAGTTTTGAGGAATTTGGGAAAGGGGGAGGAGGAGGGGATGGAACGTACGTGTATGAATAAAATCGGAAGTTCAGAGAAAAGTTCGAACACCGCCTTGTTTTCGGCGTTCTTTTGGAGTTTCGGAAAGGTCCGAGGCTGTTCTCCTAAACATGCATGTTGTGTTGTATCCTGTTTGGATAGTTCACGATCCTTTGTCCGGTTTTTATACTCTATTCACCCTTAAGCTGACCGTGCACGGGAGGCTGTGTTCGCCGGGCCAACAGTTTGAGTGGTTCAGCAAGCGTTCAACTTTTTTGTTATTTCTTTGTTACTTCTTTGTTATTTAAATTTCGCTTATCTTTTTTTTTTTTCGGAAATTTCAGAACAAACTTTTAAGACTTACAAGATTAAGTTTATAAAACCTCTTTGTCATCCACATCATTTTAGTTCCGAGGGCACGTTCGTACACCAGCCAAAGGCTATAAAATAACTGGTCTAAGCGTTTATTTTGGCAGTCGCTATGGAAGTCATCAGGACTAAAAGAGGGGGGAGATGCTGGTTTGCGAAGGATTTTTATATACTGTTGACCGAAGGACTGAGCAAAGCATCTACTGGGTACGTCGAAGAAGAGAGACCTGCAAAGCATGATCATTACTGACGTCTCTAAGCTTCGTGTTGTTAAAGTCACAAATAACCACAGTCAAGCCGTGGTTATTTGTGACAGTTATTTTAGCGTGACAAATAACCACAGACAACAGGGACATCCTCGAGGCTTGCGCCAGAAGCATAACATTGTAAACGGAGATGTATATGCAGAGTTTCCGATGCAAATAAAACTCTTTTCGTGAACTGACACCTGTGCGGTTGTCCTATCAAAATTACTGAAACATATTTATAACTCGGTTGTGGCGTACACCCACAGACGTAGACAGCGTCTACTGCGACGAATCGCCCCATTACGAAATGCCCTACGACGAATTGCCCTATGCGACGAATTGCCCTGCTACGAGTTGCCCTGCTACGAATTGTCTTTCGACGAATAGTCCTACAGCCATCCAATACAGCCTATACTTGCGCATCTGCAAGCTTCAGCGTGCTTTCGCGACCAACGTGCGTATGGGTTATAGCTCGGCGAGAGATTCGAAACCATAGAAACACTTATTTTGTTTAGACGTCACATACAAATGATGCGCATGCCTTGAGCCCACATACCGAGCAATATATGCTGATGTTATTACCCGATACAAAAAAATTAAGTCCACGGGTACCACGTGCTTCAACGAATGCCGCTGGACCCAAGCGGCTACAAATACGGGGATAATGGCTCGGCGTAAGCGTCGCCGAAAGAGAACTCGCGCAGTGCATTCCACGCGTTCGGCTGATCCCCACGAGCCTCGGATTGGTTGGTCGCCATCTGTCCGGCTTTCGTCGATCCGCCTCTTGGCGGGGAAGACGCTCAGACGGAAAAACGTTAATCCCGAGGACCGCCGGCGCAGTGTCATCACGGCGCCGCGGGCCGCCTATTCCGCCCAGGAAACTGTCGCGCGCTGCCGTGACTCGGCCATCGGCCTCTCACTTCGGGAGGAATAATGAAGCGTTTTCGGATGAATCCAGGCGCTATGCGGCGCGCCTTGTGTGACCTCCGGGACGGTGACCGGCACTCCCGATAGCCGCGATAATAGTATCTGCGTGGGCTCTGCGATGGGGGCATTCCCTCGGGGACAGTTGCCAGTGTTATGCGCAACCAACCAGGAGTGGAAGAAGTTGACCTCGTGTGCCTTGTTATTTTTGTTTTTATATAAAATGTGCTTTTGTTTGTCGATGTTGTTACTGATGCCCCCGGTGTCGAGCTATTGAGCCTCCTGGTCACACATTTTGTTTTCTTTTATTTGTGCCGTATACGTGGCTTGCGCCGTGATGTCTTCCAATCGGCTACCATTGCGGTGTCCTTGATGCCGAGGGCGTAGCTTCTGGATTGCGCAACTGTGCACTGGGCATTTGCGTGAGGAATCTGGCTGCTTCTTAAGAATGTTCAATAAATGACTTCCGCTCGATTTTGGCGGGTGACTTTAACATCGACTGTAAAAATCAAAATAGGTGTACGAATCATCTGAATACCTACATTTATTAGCCGAATTTGGTTTGCAAAACACTATCACTGACTATGCACGAGAGAAGAATGCCTAGGAGACCATATTCCGCGAAGCTGCGTTGATCCACATCACATAGTGAGAAGTAATGAATTTAAAACATTATCCGGAGTGATTAAACAAAAAGTTGCTGGTGATTTCCTCGTGTCATGTCAAGAACACTACTGCATGATGGATGCGTTCAAAGCCTTGAGACTGAGGATGCACTCTCAAAAAAAGCCCGTGCGTCTGCTTTCCCCGCACAATACTCGGAGAGCCAATCAGCGCAACTCTACAGAGGCAGCCCAGCGAATCACGGTGCCGAAACACATGTGTCGACCAGGTGGGTCCGCAGTCTGCGTTGCTTGACATTAAGCAATGCAAGAACGTCACGCTTGCATTGCTTAATGTCACAACTCAAACTGCGTTTTTTCGTCTAAACATATGTTTCCGGCATCATCACCGCTCAACTGCCTCCTCTAAAAAAAAGTGCCCGTGTGTCTGTTTTCACACAACACTGGAGAGCCAATCACCGCACGGTGATTGGTTCTCCGAGTGTTGTGCGGGAAAGACAAACATACGGACTTTTTTTTAGAGTGTGGATTGTATGCATTTTGGATAATGAAAATATTGACATGTTAATTCAGGCGAACGATTGGAATCGCCTCGCAGAATATGATCATATTACTGTATACCACCACCTAGTCGATACATCTAAAAAAAGTTTACTCCAACTAAAACAAAAAGGAAGGAAATAAAAAAATTAAAAATTAAAATGTTTGGATCATAAGAGTTATGATGAAACTATGCTACTTTAAAGACAAAAAATGGGAAAGATGTAAGCAGAATCCTGGCAATTTGCATCTGAAGGAAGAATTCCCAACAAATGAGAAATAAGGTAACAGTTACGATAAGACTACCAATGAGGAAATATTACCTGAAGGAATTTAAAGTTGCAAAGGTAATTCCAGAAGAAATTGGCAGCTCGTACGACAATTAACAGGTCAGACGGCTCAACAAAACATTGATGAAACAATTATTAATCATTTTGCGGAAGTACCAGACTTCCGAGAGCTTGAAACTATTTTAACCATACATTTGTTAGCACTGTACAGGGTTTGGAAACGAAATTATTAATAAAGACAATACGACTACGGGCGAGACCATAACTAATTTTAATTCAGCATACTTACCATTGATGTAGGAGAGGGCACCTGCCTACACTCTAAGAAAATGTACCCGCGAAATAGTCAAAGATCCAAACTTTGCGATCGAGGAAATCAGCTCAGCGAATGATGAGGCGGAACATCCGTTTGAACCTAAAAATGAAGTCTGCGCTGTGGCATTACGCAATGCCAAGCGTCATGCTTGCACTGCAATGCCGCAACGCAGACTTGATTTAAGGTTTAAACAGATGTTCCGCGTCATCACTCACTGAGCTGATTTCGCAGATCGCAGAGATTGGCTCTTCGAATGTTTGCGGGTAACTTGATGCGCAGGCATTACTTGGAGTGTAAAGGAAGTCATCTTCACTCTAAAAAAAGCCCGTGCGTCTGCTTTCCCGCACAGCACTTGGAGAGATCAATCATCGCACCCTATTGAGGCAGTTTCAGCGAATGACAATGCCGAAACATATTTAGACCAAAAACGCAGTCTGAGTTGTGACATTAAGCAATGCAAAACGTCACGCTTGCATTGCTTAATGTCACAACTCAGACTGCGTTGTTTGGTCTAAACATATGTTTCGGCATTGTCATTCGCTGAGCTGCCTCCGTAAGTTGCGGTGATTGACTCCATGAGTGTTGTGCGGGAAAGCGGACTCACGGGATTTTTTTAGAGTGTTCGCTATGTCTTTGTTGAAACTAGCAGGATATGATCTGATACGAGTGCGATATATTTATTGCAATCTTTGCGCATTAAAGGCACGTGTTACTTAGCGTTGGCTATGGCATTTTGAAAGCGGGAAACTACCAGATGGTATGAAATTGTCCATCATCAGGCTGTGCACAAGAATGAATCTAAAATAGAAATTACAAATTATCGACCAATATTCATACTTTTAGCCATCACACATATCACGGAAAAGTAGTTAAAGAAAGTTATACTTATTTTGTGACAGATCCTCTCCTAATGTACTCATCGCAATATGAATTTCGCAAAGAAAAAAAAAACATGACGTTGCTTATGAAAAATTATTTATAAATCATTTATCAGTCTAGATATAATCAAATTCAGCCAAGCACTCTTCTCGACATTTCCAGAATAATTTATAGCATAAATAATTCAATTATGCTAGAGAAGCTATATATAATTGGTTTCAGGAAGCCATTTTATACAGCTTTTGAAGGGATACTTCAACGAAATTTGAAATATTCCCGTCGTGTTCAAAAATAGGTTAAATATGATCCACAATATCCGTAATTGACAATCGCACGTTTGTATTTTGATCCTGGTGGCTGTATTTTTCGTTATAAACGGCCCACTCTGGCAAGCGCTCGGAGAAGGCACAGCTTATAGCATGTACATCCAACGCAATCGTGACGTAGGTCGTCTCAGAGACGAGCAAAGCTGCGGCGAGGCTGACATCGAGAGGATGGCCTAGTCGTTCCAGCCACCGAAGCGGCTGCTTTTGTACGAATTTTGAGTGATGGGTTAATCTTGTATAATCTTGTAGGGGGACAATAGCGACTTCTGCGACACACAAAAAGGATTCTCGGGAAGAGGGGAGTTCCTCTTCCCCCTTCTCTCGTTGTGGCCGGAGGCGAGACAACCCTTCGTCACTAGCTGTCAAGGTTCCTAGACGAGCATTACAAACGAGGCGTTAGCGACATGACACCAGGTGCTCTTCGACTAATCGTTTAATTCGTTTTAAAATTGCTTTTCGAGACTTTTTTAACAAGATATTGGTATGTTCCATGTGATACTGCTCTTTTGAACATATATAGACCAAAAAATGAGCGCCGAAATTTCGTTGTAGTATTCCTTTAAGAACTTCTTTATGAACGAGATACCAAGTGGTGAAAATTAGCGGGCAAACAAAAGATCCAATTTAAATGCAGTTCGGTGTTCCACGAGGATCAACCTCAGGTCATTTCCTCTTTAACGTGTACATTAATGAAATAGCTCACCTGAAATTAAAATCAAAACTATTCCAATACGCAGACGACACAGCACTAACACTACCACACGAATAATACAATAGAACCGTCACTATTTTTCAAGATGACATAGCTGAATTACATTGAGCTGGTTCGCTAATCAACTATATTTCTGTCATTTAAAATAAGACTACACTAATGTGCTTTCAAAATCTTCATAAACAGTTTATATTTGATGTCCTTCTATTTCTTCATGCTCGACATTGTGGTCCGTGTAGCTGCAGCCGATTGGAAAGTGTTAAAGCAGCATGTTATCTTGGACTGCATTCTGACAAAAATGTTTCTTGGGGTGATCAATTTATTCGTATTAAACAAAAGGTCGTGTTGTTCAGGCCTATCTCTATAGACTTAAAAGTGGTTGCGACATCAATTTGATGCGCGACGTATACTAATCTCGGGAGTGTCTGTTTTACGATAGGGAATTACTCCATATGGAACATGTCCTAAATATAAACAACAAAATATTGATATAATTATTTATAGATGTATCAATAGTATAGAGTATGGATCAAATAATGAGACTTACGAAAATAATTGAAAAAATAATGCAATCGAAATATTGTCATTTTAAAATATTTTTAAAGGTGTTGTTTTAAGCAGTTACTATTTTTCCAAGGGTTTCAAAGAAGTACCCAGCAGACTAAAATATCTTCAACACAACAGAAGCCTATGCTATTCCAAAAATATGTATTAACTATAAAAAAGGCAGCGCCAGTATTATGTTCCTACCATATTATTAGTATACCTACATATCTTGACCTATCGTCCAAAAAGCAGATGAAAAAATAATGCGTGGTGTTTTTCCCAACAGATCTAACTAGAGGATCGATGAGTTGAACCATAAAACTTTCTGTGAAAATCTGTATTATTATTCATTGCCGCTTGTTATTGTGCTTATGGTGTATCTTCGTCATTTTATATTGAAATGTGCTGAACTGAATTTTATCGTTGAAAACGTTCAACACGAGCTAAGTCTGCACTATTCCTTTTGATTGTATTGTTTCTTGTTTTATTATTGTAAAGTGCCAAAACTGTTTAACGGCACCTTTAGTAATATTTTTCTTTATGTCTACAAATTGAGGCGATTAAATTCACTGCCCTGTCCCGCATACAAGCGTTCTACGCTTAAACGGGCTTGATGTATTTTTGATTGTATTCTTCTGTGAATAAACTTTATCCTTATCCTTATATGCAGCATACACTTCCTACTACCGAATGCGTTTCTCTCGGCGAGTTCAATGGGGAATGGTGGTGCAATGATGTCTCCTGCAAGCTATATATCGTATCTACACTCTACGCTATACAGTGCACCTATACTCTCTCGCAAAGCACGAGTGCCAATTCGCGTCTCCAGCTCCATGCCCGCCCTCTTGCGGCGGGAACGGGAAGCGCTCTAGAGAGGGTCCCTGGCTCTTCTGCTCAGTAGGCGCGGCGGAAATGCTCGCGACCATGTCCTGCGAACAGCAATTGCTGAATGCAAATAGCGCTCTCCTGTGTCCCAATGAAGTACTGCAGCCCGTATGGGATTGCAAACTTACTGTTCACCGGTTTTCCAACGCCAACGAAACGTGATGAACAGGCATGTAAGCGGGTGGGCGTTCCTTCGAATTGGAAAGGCAGAAATCGGCAAAACGACGGCGTATAAAAATTGAAGAAAACATTTTCTGATACATTTGTAATTAAACAAACAACGCTAATTCGGTTTTTTTTTTTTGAAGGGGCGTTGATTTTGTAGGTTTGTTGGCGAATATGGAAGTTTTGCCGATTACCAAAAGTCGAGACTTTGAGAGGACCAAACTATGCTTTATTTACAAATAATGCCAGTTGTATACAAACACTTGCCTATCTCAAAATGATCTACTGAAGGTTAATGCATTTGAAATACTTTTCGTTGTAATTTGGTATCTTGCAAACATATTTGACCGAAACTATTTGCGACTTTATCGTAAATATATTTTTCAGTACCTTGTACTCATAATCTAATAACATTTTCTAGTCTTTGAAAAACATTGTCGCTGGAATACTTTACAGGAACAGGAATCGGCACACACGAAAGCAAGGCTGAATCAATTGCAAACAAGAAGAGAGCAATAGTTTGAAATGAGTAAAGTAGTGGCTCTCAAGCATCAATTATGACAATTATTTAATAAATGGATATAGCTAAGGGCTAGTGTGAAATAGACTTCTCTCGTTGACATGCACACTCGAAAACCCTCCCGAAAATTAAAACGGTTCATCTCAATCATCTGAAAAAAAGCAACTCTTATTGCCGTACTTGACTCATCAGTAGGGCTTCGCGGCCTCTTGAATGCCTCCGCGGACCGCATTTGAGAACCTCTAAAGGAGAGGATAATAAAAAAAGAGTGAAAGCCGTTTACAACTCCCTGTAACACCGAATTGGAGCGCAGCTCTTGAGGAGGAGGAGGAGGGAAGGGTACTCAGGGAGGGTATACCCCTCCTTCTCCTCCGGGGGGGTGGGGTCACGTGACCTCGGGGGGGGGTCACGTGATTCCCCCCCTCGAGGTCACGTGACCCCCCCCGACATGTCCCAACATGTCGGGAGGGGGTCACGTGACCCCCGCGACATGTCCCAACATGCACCGTACGTGGCCTCGGGGGTGGGGGTCACGTGACCCCCCCGAGCCCCCGACCCCCCGACATGTCCCAACATGTCGGGAGAGGGGGTCACGTGACCCCCGCGACATGTCCCAACATGCACCGCGCGGGGGTCACGTGACCCCCCGCGACATGTCCCAACATGCACCGCACGTGGCCTCGGGGGGGGTCACGTGACCCCCCCGACATGTCTCAACATGTCGGGAGGGGGGTCACGTGACCCCCGCGACATGTCCCGACATGCACCGCGCGGTTACGCCGACGTCGACGCCGACGGCGACGCCGACGGCGACGCCGCTCAAGCCGGAAACGGGCGCCTAAGAGCTGCGCTCTAAAAAAAAAAAGACATAGGGTGTTTTTTGTTTGTTTGTTTGTTTACGTTTTACCCTTCTAGGGCAAGAATGTCACTTTTTTTATCTAATCTAGCCCTTTCGGAGACACTGTCTGCGCCAGACACCTGTGGCAAAAACGGTGAAACCCCGACCCTTTAGTGAGGATAGGAACTCTTACAAATAGCGTAGAAAGCAGGATGCGAGCAGGGTGAGCTCTCAAAATGCAAGAAGAGTTAATCTAAAGTTTCACGCTTCACTGAACACGATCATGTAGCCAAGTATAGGAAAAAATAAAGAAGTTGACAGACGCAAGAAAGACACGGTTGTTCTCCGTATCCCCTTGCCGACTTGTGTTGTTCACGCATTTTTTGGGGGTATCTTAAATTTCTGTAACTTGAACTCCGAACATAGCGACAACGGCGCTTAGAAAATCGACTCGTTCAAGCTACGCATTGTAAAACCACAAGGTGGGATTTTTAGGAATGTGACTAGGAACTGATAAACTGAGGAGAGGAGGAGACGAGCGAGCGCGGGGACGTCAGACTGCCGAGCTCTTGTTCGAATGATTAATGAATAGACCTAAAGCTAGCTGTCTTTGTCTCCATTGCACTCGTCGAACGCGTTCGAATGCGAGAGCCAAACGCTGGCGTTCTTGCGTTGTAACGGGTTTGACGAGTGCTGTGGAGACATAGGCTGGTAGCTTTAGGTCTACCCACTAATCGTTCCAACCAACTAAGTCTACCTCATTCTGACCATTAAATGCACTCCTGTCTCCTTCTCTCCTCAGTTTCTGGCTGCATTGGTATAAGGTGACTTTTTTTTTTTACAGCGGTAGCTGTTAGTGCCCTTTTAGAATGCTCATGTACGAACGCAAAACACCACTCTACAGCAGAGGCACTGCTCTTCCTTTCCCCGTCGTCTGTTGCCTCGCGGCAAGGCCTCTCTTTCCCCCTCCCCCCTGCTTTCACACTGTAGGCCTCCGCAGTACCGAAAATCCCAGGTGGTCAAGGGAAAATCGCTCATCGGCTCCTCATCGTTCCGGCTAGATCCACGTACCCTCCCGCGACGCTCTCCCCCCTCGCCCCCACCCCTCCGGAAGCCGCCGTTGTGAAATACCCACGTAGTCGCGTTGTGCGGACACGCTCCCTCGCCTCCCCACTGCAACCGTCCAGGTTTCGTCCTAGCGTCTCTCCGCGCATCTGCAGAACAGTTGCCGTAGCACTTTTGCTTCCTCCATTGCAGACGCGGTCATGGGCAACCTCGTTCTAAAAAAACGTTTCAACCGTAAAAACGTTTTTTTTTTTTACACATGTCACATTTTGCACATTCGTTCCTCCGAAGCACAGATCTCCTCACACAGGTCTCGTAGATCAATTCAACCAAAAGCAAAGTACCTACTGCAAACATTGTACAGCACACTGGCTGAACGCAAATCTCGTTCAACGTGCAGCTTACTTCGTGTGGTCGTTTGAAATTTATTGCTCGTTTGTTAGAAAAATAACATCACGTAACATCCACCAATCACGCTACATCTTCGGCTGAGACTGCAATGGAATAGCACTGCGGTTTTGTTGTGGTTGCATTCGTTGCTTCCTGATAAAGAATTTTCGTGTTTCTATACAAATTACGCAAAGACGGAAGTCTCTTCGAAAGTAATTGAACTAAGTTTCTAAGTATTTGTACTCTACTCAATATATTTTAGTGGGAAAGTAACTTGAGTAGTAGTTTAAATACTTTATGAAGCAGGCACTTCTCAATATATTTCGCTGGAAAAGTAACTTGAGTTGTAGTTTAAATACTTTATAAAGCAGGCATTTAGTAACTCTTGAATACTTTTGTCGATTATCTTGACCGAAACTCGATTTATAGGACTTTGTGTTACAAGTTCCGACCCTTTCGTTAATTTTATACTGTTTTGCATTATAACTTGCTAAAAAATATTGATACAGTAAAAAAGAAGAGACAGTCAGTCAAAAAAGGAGAGAAGGACCAGGACATTTTGTCTTACACCACCTTATTTGTCACTCTTGCAACATATAAGTTTTATTCACGTAATACTTTGGTGGAGGTGCGTTCCCCATCCTATCTCTTCCCTAGACCTGGAACTTCGCAGTCACCTGCTTCGACCCTCCGACCATAACCATGCCTGCTGACGAACCGCCACCGCCGATCGTTATCGCTCAATCCCGGGACCCAGGCTCCTTCACCGGTGACCAAGAAGTCGAGGACGGGATCGACCTTTATGAGCGCTTAAGCACTCACAACAGGTGGCACAACACCATAATGTTGGCCAATGTATTATTCCATTTAAAGGACACTGGCTCTTGTATGATGCCTCACCCACGAGGAGCATATCACATCATGGGATATGTGCAAGACTAAGCTGAATGACCTCTTCGGCCGTCGAACTGGCCGGAAGGTTGTGGCCATAAGAAAGCTAGCCTCACGCGCCCAGACATCTACCGTATCCTTCATGAGCTATATTCAACACATCCTCCCTCTGTATCGAAAAGCCAACCCCGAGATTCCTGACTTTGAGCGAGTCTCCCACATCCTGAAAGGAATCGCTCATGACGCGTTCCAACTCCTCATTATTAAGGACTGCACAAGGGCTGACCAGGCTATACGCGAATGCCTACGCCTCGAAGAGGCAAAAAGTCGCAGCATCGCTCACCGCCTTGCCTGTCTACCCAACACGACCGCACCATTTTCGTATGTGGACACTTGTTTCACTACAAACCAGACAACTAAAAGTTTTCACCAAGAGCGAAGTAATGATGCCGGCCGAAGCTTCTGTCTGTTCCGTGACCGATTCGGTACAAGCCCTTTCAATATCCGTCCTCCAAAGCGTTATTTGACAGGAAATGAATAGGGCTTCTTTCAGACCAACCAACCCAGGCAGCACAAGACGTCGAGATGACGTCGAAACAAGGTCCTAGACGTTGGGCGAGGTCGAAGTCTTTAACAAACTTTTTATCGACGGAATTGGTACGTCCACGTGAGAGGTTCCGACAACGTCAAACACGTGACATAGTGACAACGTCATAAGCTTCACCTCGACGTCTTCAACAGTAATCGACGTCTGTTCGATATCTTGTATGAGAAGATCTTTAAACGTCGAGCACGAGACGTCATAACAATGTCTTGAGCAACACCTCGACGTCTTCGACATTAATCAACGTCAGTTCTACGTTTTCTCCGGGTAGTTATTTGAACACCGAGCACGAGATGTCCCAACAGTGTCCTGAGCGACACGTTGATGTCATAGAAATTATTCTACGTCAGTTCTACGTTTTTTCGGGAGGTTCTTCAAACGTTGAGCGCGAGACGTTTCCACAATGTCCTGAGCAACACCTTGACGTCATTGGCAATTGGGCAGGAGATCGAACTATAGGGGGCGCTTTATCGAGGTTGTTGTCCCCACAGCCCGGTGTTTACCAACACAGCATAACAAAGAAATTGAACCTCGTCATGTACGGTCTGGGCGCGAGCGCTTCGATCTTACCAGCGCTTTGGTCGTACGAGGAGCGGCCTTCAAATCGTCATCTTTGATGTCGCTGGCTAAAAACAAAACAAGAAAATTCGGTTTGTTGTCCCCACAGCTGAAGCGTGCCGCTAGAGGCGTGACTGTTCGATCTCCTCCCCAATAATAAACGTCAGTTCTACGTTTTCTCCGGAAAGTTCTTTGAACTTGGAGGACGAGACGTACCAACAATGTCCTGAGCAACACATTGACGTCATCGACATTATTCGACGTCAGTTTTACGTGTTTTTTTTTCGGGAGTTTCTTTGAACGTTGAGCGCGAGACGTCCCAACAATGTCTGAGCGAACACCTTGATCACCTTGAACAAGCGCCTTATAAAGCCTCAAGGTGCTGTCATATCAATTTTAAAATTTATCATCATTGTCAGCATTTTGGATACTGTGCATGCAATCCACCTTTCAACCTGACTGAGCTGCAGAAATTTCTTACAATATTATCGTTCTCGAGATTGTTGTTTTAGCAAGAATTGCTTAAAAAACCGAGAATTCACAATAAAAACCAGGATTTAGCTCGGAGTCAGCGGGGCTGTTTATCGCATTTTAGCGTTTCTAACTTAATATCAGCGTCTTTGAAGCTGTAAGAGAATGATAACAATGTAAGAGATTTCTGCAGCTGAGCCAGGTTGAAGGGTGGACAGCATGCACAGTATCGAAAACGCTGTCATTGACGAGAAACCTTAAAAGTGACATGACAGGTCCTCGGGCACTATAGGACGCTTGTTTAGGGTGACTCCGAATTACACCCAAAACTGTGTAACCATGGAAGTGGCCGAAATTGCCGATAACTAGGGAGCTAAAGGAACACCGTTCCCATGATTCCTCGAGTGCGGGCCGGGGTGCTTGCGGGTTTCAGCAAATGGTCTATTCCGTCCGAATATACATAGATTCGACAACATACCCTCGAGCAACGAAGCCAGATCCGGTTGACTCCATTGTTCCACGGTGACCCAGGGTCGAAACCGTTATCAATTGACATCCCGTTCAGTCTCGACGTATGCTCGACGTCTTATGGTCGTTAAATTGGACGTTATTTCAACGTTGACATAACGTTATCACAGACTTATGCTCGACATTTTATGTCGGTAAATGGGACGTTATGATATCGTTAATATTGCCGCCCACAGAGCCGAGAAAGCAACGCTCGGTCACGGTCTTCTAGAAGATTCCCATTCATTCTCGCACTAATTGTAACTTTCCCTTTGCTTTGTTGTTCTCGAAAGTGCCAGTTCATCCTCGCCCCGAGCGCGCGACGCTCGAACTTTCGTTGCCGAACTTTCGAGATAACGACGCACTCTAGATAAGCAGCTGCCCGCGACCTTGTCGAGTCAGTCTCGCTCGCGCTCTCTGTTGTCGCCGCCGAATCGCCGCCTGCTTTTCTGCTGCCTCGACGCTCTTTCG
The DNA here is from genome assembly GCA_037355805.1 of Ixodes ricinus. NCBI lineage: Eukaryota > Metazoa > Arthropoda > Arachnida > Ixodida > Ixodidae > Ixodes > Ixodes ricinus. Next base: position 9,130 of record JAZHYW010014035.1, on the reverse strand, counting down.
TTCTTTACTTATTTTTGGTTGGCACAAGTTCGCCCATTAAACCTTTATTTTTCAGTTTACTGCTCGTCTTCGTGTCACCTCCGTTCGTGACATTTCTGGTGGAGGTGCGGGGTAGAAGAAGGCCACGACGATGACCGCTCCACCCGTCGTTTACCTGCCCGTCGCCCCTCGGACTCCGACGCCTTTCCACGGGGAGATCCACGAGGACGTCGAGGACTGGATCCATCACTACGAGCGCGTGGCACGCCATAACGGATGGACCGCCGAGCAGTACCTGCAGAACCTCTACTTTTCGTTGGAGGGTACTGCGAGGCACTGGTTCGAGAACCACGAGGCTGCGCTCACGTCGTGGGACGCCTGCGTCACCGAGCTGAAGCGGGCGTTTATGAATCAGCATCGTAGGCAGCGGGCCGAAGACCTTCTCCAGGCGAGGACTCAAGGCCCCAACGAAACGGTCACCAGTTTCGTTGAAGACATCCTCCGCCTGAGCAGCCGCGCCGACCCGCAAGCTACCGACGAGAAGAAATTACGCTTCCTTATGAGGGGCGTGAAAAGCGAAATCTTCGGCGGACTTATTCGCAACCCCCGACGACCGTCGAAGAATTTGTTGCCGAAGCAACAAACATCGAGCGGGCGTTAATGGCCCGAGCGAGCCACTACCATCGGCTCAGCAACGTCTTCACTTTGGCCTCGACCCGCTCAGAGTTCAGCGCTGGTGCCGACGAGCTTCGCGACATCATCCGAGACGTCGTCCGAGAGGAGCTCCGAAGCTGCTCCCCGCTGCTGAGCGTCCGGCGTCGCTGTCAGTCGCCGAGATTGTACGCGACGAGGTACAGCGGGCCTTGCAGCCTGAACCACCAGTCGACGTGCCCGCTCCCGAGGAACCGACGCTGACCTACGCCGCCATAGCCAGACGACAGCCGCAAGCTCCCCGCCAAGCTGCGACGCCACCACGCCGTGATCCTCCAGCGCCGCAGTACTCCCAACGACGCGAAGAACGGCAGTACGTCCGTCCAGAGCGACCCTCGCTGAGAAAGACCGACGTTTGGCGAACGGGTGACCGACGCCCGCTTTGTTACCATTGCGGGGAAGCCAACCATGTCTACCGTCGTTGCCCGTACCGACAGCTGGGGCTACGCGGCTTCCACCCCGACGACCCGCGCCCACGCTACGGCGAGCGACCCCAGGACATCGACGAATACCTCCGCCGGTCGCCATCCCCGGGACCGTCCACCCGTCGCAGTTTCCGATCGCCGTCACCCCACCGCCCTGCATCGCCCCATCGTAGCTCCCGCCGAGAAAGTCTGTCCTCCCTGCCTCACCGGGAAAACTGACTGCGGCAATACCGGGAGGTGGTATTGCCGATGACGAACGACGCCAATATCCTCCACAAACGTCGGAGGGCTCCCACACTAGTGACGAGACGGATAGGAACGACGGTTCTGCGACGGTGTCGAATAACCTCGACGTTACCATCGACGGCCACGACGCGAAGGCACTCGTCGACACCGGAGCAGACTATTCCGTTTTAAGTGGGAAGCTCTCTCGCCGCCTTCGGAAAGTGATGACGCCGTGGGATGGCCCAAAAATACGAACCGCCGGCGGACATCTCATCACACCAGTGGGAAGGTGTACTGCGCGCGTGGACATCCACGGAGAGACCTGCCCTGTGAAATTCGTCGTCCTCAAGGACTGTTCGAGAGACGTCATCCTTGGCATGGACTTCCTCTGTGAGTACGGTGCCGTGATCGACCTTGGAGCAAACAGGTTGACGCTGCGAAAGCCCGTTCTACCTCCGGAGGGATCCAAAACGACGCCTGCCGCGGAGGGATACAGAACGATGCCAGCCGCCGTCCGAGTCATTGCGGACCACGTGAACCTGCCGCCACGGTCAAGTGTTCTTGTGCCCGTCGTGACCGATGCAGTTGCCCGTGGAAAGTCCTTCTAGAAGGCAATGTGCAACTGCTTCTCGGAAGAGGAATAGGCGTCGCAAGGGGCATAGCGGAGCTGCAGGATGGACGTTCTGTGGTCCTCGTGACGAACTTCCGACCGGAGGCGCAGCACCTCACGAAAGGTGCCGCTGTAGGACACGTCGAAGAACTCCGGGCCGACGCCGAAATCGCCGCGATCTCCGAAGAGCCCTCGCCGTGTCAGCCGCACAGTACACCGCCGCCGCAGCTCGACGTTAACCCCAAGCTCAGCGCCACGGAACGACGACAGCTCGGAGACCTCCTCGCCGAGTTCGGCGACTGCTTTGCGACGACGTCGAGGGTGCGCCAGACAACAGTTGCTAAACACCGCATCATTACCAACGAGGACGCGCTCCCTGTGCATCGGCCGCCGTACCGGGTCTCCTCAAAGGAACGAGAGGCCATTCAGGAACAGGTGCAAGAGATGCTGAACGACGACATTATTCAGCCTTCGAGCAGCCCGTGGGCCTCTCCAGTTGTACTGGTGAAGAAGAAGGACGGAACGCTTCGATTCTGCGTTGACTACCGGCGGCTCAATGCGGTGACAAAGAAGGACGTGTATCCGCTCCCCGCATCGACGACACGCTGGACCGGCTGCGCCACTCCGATACTTCTCGTCGATGGACCTTAAGAGTGGCTACTGGCAGATCGAAGTCGACGAACGGGACCGAGAAAAGACTGCCTTCGTCACGCCAGACGGACTGTATGAGTTCAAGGTGATGCCCTTCGGACTCTGCACAGCGCCGGCAACGTTCCAACGTGTCATGGACACCGTCCTGGCAGGCCTCAAGTGGCAGACATGTCTCGTTTACCTCGACGACGTCGTGGTATTCTCGGCCAACTTCGACGAGCATTTGCGACGCCTTCGAGCCGTTCTTGAGGCTATCAGGACCGCAGGACTCACCCTGAAGCCGACGAAGTGCCGGTTTGCCTACGGCGAACTGAAGTTCCTGGCCACGTTGTGAGCAACGAAGGTGTAAGTCCTGACCCTGAGAAAACTCGCGCCGTAGCTGCCTTTCCGCCGCCCACCGACAGAAAGGCCGTCCGAAGATTCCTTGGACTTTGCGCATACTACCGGCGATTCGTTCAGGATTTCGCCAGCTTTCTGCGCCGCTCACGCACCTTACGAAAGACGCCGTGAACTTCGAATGGGGTGGAGAACAACAACAGGCATTCGACGAACTGAAGCGGCGGCTCCAGTCACCACCGATTCTCGGCCACTTCGACCAATCAGCCGAAACGGAAGTTCACACGGACGCCAGTAATACAGGACTCGGAGCGGTACTGGTCCAACGACAAGACGGTGCGGAGCGCGTGATCGCATACGCTAGCCGGACACTGTCAAACGCGGAACGCAATTACTCGACAACCGAGAAGGAATGTCTGGCCGTCGTCTGGGCCATCACGAAATTCCGCCCGTACTTGTACGGGAGTCCTTTTCGGGTGGTCACCGACCACCACTCGCTGTGCTGGTTAGCGAGCCTGAAGGACCCATCGCGACGCCTCGCTCGGTGGAGCCTACGACTGCAAGAGTACGACGTGACCGTAGTCTACAGGTCAGGCCAAAAACACAGCGACGCCGACTGCCTGTCCAGAGCCCCCGTCGAGTCAGCTACCGGCTGTGCCAAAGACGACGACGACGACGATCACTTTCTTGGGGCAGTGAGCGTTCACGGTATGGCAGTGCTTCAGCGGGACGATCCTGAACTGCGCGCATTGATCGACCATTTGAGGGACGAGGGGTACGATTCCCGAGTCTTCTCACGCGACCTGCCAAGATTCGCCGTCCCGAGGGGTATCCTCTATAAAGAGAACTTCGGGGACAACAACTCGACGTGGCTCCTGGTGATTCCTGCTAGTCTTCGAGAAGAGATCTTCCAAGCCTGCCACGACGACCCAACATCTGGTCACCTTGGCTACGGTAGAACTCTTGCACGGATCCGAGAAAAATACTACTGGCCCAAGCTCCCGAAGACTGTCCACCTCTACGTCCGTTCGTGCCACGAATGTCAACGACGCAAGACACCACCGACGAAGCCTGGCAGGTCTCCTGCAACCGATCGCGCCCTCGACTGCACCATTCCAGCAGATTGGAATGGATCTTCTCGGACCTTTCCTCGCCGTCGACGCAGGGAGAACCGTTGGATAATCGTGGCAACCGACTATCTCACCAGGTACGCCGAGACAAAAGCACTCCCCTCGGGGACCGCCGTGGAAGTAGCCAAATTCTTCGTGGAGTCTATCGTCCTCCGACACGGCGCTCCCTAAGTCCTGATTACGGACCGAGGATCCTCGTTCATGGCGCAACTGACACAACAGATACTCCGCCTAAGCCACACCGACCACCGCCGGACCACGGCATACCACCCGCAGACCAACGGGCTGATCTGGAGCGACTAAACGAAGACCATCGCCGACATGATTTCGATATACGTGGACGTGGAACACAAGGCGTGGGATGAAGTGTTGCCCTACGTCACGTTCGCGTACAATACGGCGATTCAAAGAAACTACCGGCTTTGCACCTTTTCAGCTGGTGCACGGCAGAAAGGTGACAACGATGCTCGACGCCATGCCGCCCCACGACCCGACGAACGACACCACCGACGACGCCCAGCTGGTCACCCAACGAGCAGAAGAAGTACGCCAGCTAGCCCGTCTTCGAATAAAGGACCAGCAACGTGTGGACGCTGGCCGGTACAACCCTCGTCGCCGCGACGTGGAGTTCCAGCCCGGAGACAGGGTGTGGTGTGGACACCCATTCGCCGCCGCGGACTCAGCGAAAAACTGTTAAAACGCTACTTGACCCTACAGGTCATCCGCCGCCTTGGGGACTTGAACTACGAGGTGCTCCCGACGAAACCCGACCATCAGGACGCCGCCAGCCACGACCCAAAGTCGTCCACGTCGTTCGACTCAAGCCGTTCTACGCACGATAGGATTGCGATACTGCATGCTTATTTCTTTTCACCGTAAATTGTTTGGCCATTTCTGTTTCCTTTTCACGTTGCATCGGGACGATGCACTTTCAAAGAGGGGGATAATGCCGCCCGCAGAGCCGAGAGCAACGCTCGGTCACGGTCTTCTAGAAGATTCCCACTCATTCTCGCAACATAATCTGTAACTCTCCCTTTGCTTTGTTGTTCTCGAAAGTGCCAGTTCATCCTCGCCCTGAGCGCGCGACGCCTCGAACTTTCGTTGCCGAACATTCGAGATAACGACGCACCCCAGATAAGCAGCTGCCCGCGACCTTGTCGAGTCAGTCTCGCTCGCGTCTCTGTTGTCGCCGCCGAATCGCCGCCTGCTTTTCTGCTGCCTCGACGCTCTTTCGCTATTTATTTTTGGCTGGGTACAAGTCTCGCCCACTAAACCTTTATTTTCAGGTTTACTGCTCGTCTTCGTGTCACCTCCGTTCGTGACAATATGACGTTCTCAACTGACATTACGTTCAGTTTAGATGTATACTGACGTTTTATGGTCGTTAAATCGACGTTGCGTCAATGCTAATATAACATTATCACTCTGACTTCCCGCCCAATTCAGACGTGCACTCGACGTTGTAGGGTCGTTAAGTGGGACGTTATGTCGACGTGAAATCGATGCTTTTTTCCAGACCTCAGCCTTTCCATATTACGTCAAAGGGACCGGACGATCAGACTATGGACGTTCTTTCGACATGTTGTTCCTGACGTCATCTTACGTCCTTTAGACGTCTGTTCAACGTGCCTGCGCTGCCTGGGAACGACCGCAATCCCGACCACCACCAGAGAATAACCCGCAACATAACAACTCGGTAAACAACTCTTACCGCGACCCTAATCGCGCACGTCAAGACCCGGCAGCATGGAGAACCCCTGAAAACAAGCCAACATGCTTTCACTGCGAAGATGCTGGTCATATTGCTCGCTACTTCGCGACCAGCACTGATCGGCCAGCACAATTTCCATCAAGCAACCATGAACACTCATTACAACAAATTCTACAACCCAGTCTACACTTCCCGTCCTCTGGTAGATGGTCCATCCCTGCACGAAGTTCCCCGTTTCTCTCGCTCTCTGTCTCCACGCCACCGCCAGTCCTTGTCGCCTGTTCCCTGTCGCTCGATGCCGGAATCCCGTCCACAACACCTTTAGGAGAACAAGAGCCCGCAGCTTGAGGAGGTGAAGCTGCATTAATGTCCCGAACCACAAATCCTCTGCAAGATACGTCGACAAGAACACAGAACCATTTGCTCATTAACCTCCAGGGTCTTTACATACACGCTCTACTCAACACAGGTGCTGCGATATCTGTCATCCGTGAAGACATTCGATGTAGCTTGAAGAAATCGGTTACGCCGCCAGATGCCCAAGTACTACGTGGTGCGACTGGAACCTTGATTTTATCAGTGGGTATGTGTAAGGCCCGTATCACCTTTTGTGACCGAACAATTGCAGTAATTTCTACCGTAATCTGTTATTGACCCCATGAGATAATTTTGAGTTAAGACTTCATTTCTCGTCACGCAGAATTAACCGACTGTGCCCGAGGAAAGATTGAACATGATGTCGCCGACCTATACGACACAACCGAAATAACGGAGACACGATTATTTTGTGCAGACTTCTGTAAGATTCAACAGGTTACTGCTGCCTCTATCAAGGTATCCGCCAGTACGCTCCTGCTAAACGGAGATTACATCGTCATGTCAGACCTAGATACTCTTTTAGACAAACACCTAGTTCACTCTTCCACCTTCTATTGTTTCAATCTCTTACTCGATCAGTTCCTATGGTTCACCAATATTGGTCACAGACTGCAGACACCCCAAGCGTAATATATTTAGCATTAACTGAAAGCGGATCATCGACTACGGCAGACAAAGTAGCTTCGTGCAAGGGAGTTGTACGAAGCTACTTTATCTGCCGTTGTCGATGTTCTGCTTTCAGTCGATTTTCCATGTCCACCACTATCACCTCAAGCTAATCACGTTACGACTATAATAGACCGTACCTTGGACAGTTCAAGAAAAGATTCACTTCAAGCAGTACATGAAGAAGTGCAAGGCGTCTTCTCACAGCATTGAACCTGGCAGATGAGCCTACCGTTCACCACGGACGGTACCGTGTGTCAGCGAGCGAACGGCGTCAAATTAAAATGATGTACACAGAAGTCTAGAAAAGAATCTCAAAAGCCATTGTTCAGCCATCTTACAGCCCAAGGTTCTCCCCGGTAATCTTGTTAAAAAATTAAAGCCGTTTACAACTCCCTGTGACGCCGAATCAGAGCGCAGCTCTTGAGGAGGAGGGGAAGGCACGGGGGAAGGGTCACGTGATCTCGGGGGGGGGGGGGTTCCAGTGACCTCGGGAAGGGGGTCATGTGACCTGGAGGGCCACGGGACCTGGGGGTCACGTGACCTGGGAGTCACGTGACCTGGGGATCACGTGACTTCGGTGGGTTGTTAGCAACTCAGGTTGCATGCAACTCAGGCTGCATGCAACCTGAGTTGCATGCAACACGTGGTTACGGCGACATGCAACATTAAGTTGCATGCAACGTTAACGTGTAACGTGAGTTGCATGAAACTAACATTGCACGCAACCTGAGTTGCCTGCAACGCGTGGTTGCAATGCAACATCGCAACGTTGAGTTGCATGCAACTGACGTTGCATGCAACCCTGAGTTGCCTGGCGACGCGTGGTTGCGGCGACAGGCAACGCTGAGTTGCATGCAACCCACGTTACATGCAACCTGAGTTGCTTGCAACGCGTAATTGCGGCGACATGCAACTTGAGTTGCAGCAACTTGAGTTGCATGCAACCTGGGTTGCATGCAACCTTGGTTGCATGCACCCAGAGTTGCGTGCAACGCGCGGTTACGCCGACGGCGACGGCGACGCCGCTCAAGCCGGAAACGGGCGCCTAAGAGCTGCGCTCTAAAAGAAGGATCTTGGCGTTTCTGTGCTGACTATCGTCGCCACAAACACACAAAAGAAAACGTGTATTTTTTTATTATGAATGGACGATACATTGGACTGTCTTCATGGCGCCGATACCTTTCTTCAATTGATCTTCGCACAGGATATTGGCAGTTCAGTGTCGATGAAGCTGACAGAGAAAGAAACTGCATTTATTACTCCAGATGACCTGTGCGAATTCAGTCATGTCATTCGGACTGTGCAACGCTCCGGCGACCTTCGAGCGCATGATGGATCGTCTCCTAGCAGGCCTCAAGTGAACTACTTGTCTATGCTACCTGGACGACGTGATCATATTCTCCTCATCATTCACATCACACCTGCAACACATGGCTCAAGTTTCTCGGCAAACCTTCAACTTAGCTCAGAAAAATGTCGCTCCGGCAGTCGCCAAATCTGGATTCTGGGTCACTTAGTAGATAGACATGGCATACAGCCAGAACCCGACAAAATCACAGCCGTCCGGGACTTCCCAAGGTCGCAATCCTCTAAGGACATCTGCATTTTCTTTAGACTTGTTCCTATTTTCACAGCTTTATTAAAAAATTGACATCTCACGTGGTGAATGATGTTGATTGGGGCGAAGCTCTGGTGGTGCTTGTCTCTGTAGACGCTGAGTCGCAGCATGCCGAGCCTTTCATTCGTTTTCATCCATGTCAGAAAGAGAATGTGTGGTATGGAACGTGGTTATATACGCATTTGAGCATTTGACCGCAGCGCCCTCTCGTCTATAAACGTTGAGCCAATGCATGCAAAGTTTAACGCGATTATATACGCATTTGACCGCAGCGCCCTCTCCTGTATAGACGTTGAGCGGCTACATGCAACGTTTGGTCTATGACATCTCCAGCTCTTGAGTTACTACCACATCTCAGAGCCCCCTACTCGTCCCGCAGTCGTGGCCGAGTGGTTGAGGCGATAGACTAGAAATCCATTGGGGTCTCCCCACACAGGTTCGAATCCTGTCGACTGCGCAAACAAATTTTTTTTTTCATTTTTTTTTTTTTGCTTTTTGCCTACACGAGCACGTGAGTACGTGCTCACGTGCTCGTGAGCACGTGAGCTCACGAGCAGGAGCACGAGCACCGGACGCCGGAGCTACGGACACCTACGGACTAGAGCCACTCTATATGGCAGCGTAGCGCAAAATTAGAGAGTTTCAGTAGATTGCTCCCGATACCTCGATACGCCCGATAACGATACT